>JARQOC010000006.1:510971169-511016169 GCA_033576535.1 Allobates femoralis
TAGTCTCTGGGGTCCGGGATTTCTCCATTGAGTATTGCGGGCCAGTCTGTAGTCTCTGGGTCCGGGAGTTTCTCCAGATATGGGCCAGTCTGTAGTCTCATGGGGTCCGGGAGTTTCTCCAGATTGGGGCCAGTCTGTAGTCTCTGTGGGTCCGGGAGTTCTCTCAGATATGGGGCCAGTCTGTAGTCTCTGGGGTCCGGGAGTTTCTCCAGATATGGGGCCAGTCTGTAGTTCTGGGGTCAGGGGTTTGTTCAGATAGGGGCCAGTCTGTGTCTTGGGGTCGGAGTTCTCAGATATGGGGCAGTCTGTAGTCTCTGGGTCCGGAGTTTCTCAGTATGGCGGCAGTTGTAGTCTTGGGGTCCGGGTTTTCCAGATATGGGGCCAGTCTGTAGTCTCTGTCGGGTCGGTGAGGTTAGATGTCATGGGCGTCAGGATAGATGTGGTCAGTGGTCCGGGTTAGATGTGGTCATGTGGGTGCGGGTTAGATGGGTCAGTGTCTGGTCAGGGAATTGTCAGTGGGCGGTGCAGGTGTAGATGTGGTCAGTGGTGCGGGTGCGGGGTAGATGTGGTCATGGTGGTCAGGGTTAGATAGTGGGCAGTGTCGTCAGTGTGGGTCAGTGGTCGGTGCAGTAATTGGTCAGATGTGCGGGCAGTTAGTGTGGTCAGTGTGCGGTGCAGGGTAGATGTGTTCATGTCGGGCAGGTGTAGTGTGTCAGTGGTGCGTGCAGGGTTAGATTGGTCCAGATTGGTGCCAGGTTGTAATGTGTCATGTGCTGGCAGGTGAGATGTTCCAGTGTGGGTGCAGGTTGTAGTGTGGTCAGTGGGTCCGTGCGAGTTTTCAGATGATGTGGTCAGTCGTGCAGGTGTAGGTGGTCATGGTGCGTGCAGGTTAGTTGTCAGTGGGGCGTGCATGTAATGTGTCTGGTGCGGTGCAGGTGTAGATTGTCAGTGGTGCGGTGCAGGGTTAGATGTGGGTCAGTGGTCGTGCAGGTTAGATGTGGTCAGTGTGCGTGCAGGTGTAGATTGGTCAGTGTGCGGTGCAGGTGTAGATGTGGTCAGTGGTGCGGTGCAGGGTGTAGATGTGGTCAGTGGTGCGGTGCAGGTGTATGATGTGGTCAGTGGGTGTCGGGTGCAGGGTGTAGATGTGGTCAGTGGTGCGGTGCAGGGTATAGATGTGGTCAGTGGTGCGTGCAGGTATAGATGTGGTCAGTGGTGCGGTGCAGGTGTAGATGTGGTCAGTGGTGCGGTGCAGGGTGTAGATGTGGTCATGTGGTGCGGTGTTTCGGTCAGGGTGTAGATGTGGTCAGTGGTGCGGTGCAGGGTGTAGATGTGGTCAGTGGTGCGGTGCAGGGTGTAGATGTGGTCAGTGGTGCGGTGCAGGGTGTAGATGTGGTCAGTGGTGCGGTGCAGGGTGTAGATGTGGTCAGTGGTGCGGTGCAGGGTGTAGATGTGGTCAGTGGTGCGGTGCAGGGTGTAGATGTGGTCAGTGGTGCGGTGCAGGTAAGATGTGGTCAGTGGTGCGGTGCAGGTGTAGATGTGGTCAGTGGTGCGGTGCAGGGTGTAGATGTGGTCAGTGGTGCGGTGCAGGGTTAGATGTGGTCAGTGGTGCGGTAGTGCAGGTGTCGTGAGTGGTCAGTGGTGCGGTGCAGGGTGTAGATGTGGTCAGTGGTGCGGTGCAGGGTGTAGATGTGGTCAGTGGTGGGTGCAGGTTAGATGTGGTCAGTGGTGCGGTGCAGGGTATAGATGTGGTCAGTGGTGCGTGCAGGGTGTAGATGTGGTCAGTGGTGCGGTGCAGGTGTAGATGTGGTCAGTGGTGCGGTGCAGAGTGTGTAGTGTGGTCAGTGTGTCGGTGCGTGCAGGTGTAGATGTGGTCAGTGGTGCGGTGCAGGTGATGTGTATGAGTTGTGGTCAGTGGTGCGGTGCAGGGTGTAGATGTGGTCAGTGTGTGTGCAGGTGTAGATGTGGTCAGTGGTGCGGTGCAGGTTAGATGTGGTCAGTGGTGCGGTGCAGGGTGTAGATGTGGTCAGTGGTGCGGTGCAGGGTGTAGATGTGGTCAGTGGTGCGGTGCAGGGTTAGATGTGGTCAGTGGTGCGGTGCAGGTGTAGATGTGGTCAGTGGTGGCGTGCAGGTTAGATGTGGTCAGTGGTGTGTGCAGGGTATAGATGTGGTCAGTGGTGCGGTGCAGAGTATAGATGTGGTCAGTGGTGCGGTGCAGGTGTAGATGTGGTCAGTGGTGCGGTGCAGGTTAGATGTGGTCAGTGGTGCGTGCAGGGTGTAGATGTGGTCAGTGGTGGGTGCAGGTATAGATGTGGTCAGTGGTGCGGTGCAGGGTGTAGATGTGGTCAGTGGTGCGGTGCAGGGTGTAGATGTGGTCAGTGGTGCGGTGCAGGTATAGATGTGGTCAGTGGTGCGGTGCAGGTGTAGATGTGGTCAGTGGTGCGGTGCAGGTATAGATGTGGTCAGTGGTGCGGTGCAGGGTGTAGATGTGGTCAGTGGTGCGGTGCAGGGTGTAGATGTGGTCAGTGGTGCGGTGCAGGGTGTAGATGTGGTCAGTGTGCGGTGCAGGTATAGATGTGGTCAGTGGTGCGGTGCAGGGTGTAGATGTGGTCAGTGGTGCGGTGCAGGGTGTAGATGTGGTCATGGTGCGGTGCAGGGTGTAGATGTGGTCAGTGGTGCGGTGCAGGTGTAGATGTGGTCAGTGGTGCGGTGCAGGGTGTAGATTGGTCAGTGTGCGGTGCAGGTTAGATGTGGTCAGTGGTGCGGTGCAGGTTAGATGTGGTCAGTGGTGGGTGGCAGGGTGTATAGATGTGGTCAGTGGTGCGGTGCAGGGTGTAGATGTGGTCAGTGGTGCGGTGCAGGGTGTATAATGTGTCAGTGGTGCGGTGCAGGGTAAGATGTGGTCAGTGGTGCGGTGCAGGGTTAGATGTGGTCAGTGGTGCGGTGCAGGGTGTAGATGTGGTCAGTGGTGCGGTGCAGGTTAGATTGGTCAGTGGTGCGGTGCAGGGTGTAGATGTGGTCAGTGGTGCGGTGCAGAGTTAGATGTGGTCAGTGGTGGGTGCAGGTGTAGATGTGGTCAGTGTGCGGTGCAGAGGTGTAGTGTGGTCAGGTAGGGTCGTGCAGGTAGTAGATGTGGTCAGTGGTGGGTGCAGGTTAGATGTGGTCAGTGGTGGCGGTGCAGAGTGTAGTAGATGTGGTCAGTGGTGGGTGCAGGGTGTAGATGTGGTCAGTGGTGCGGTGCAGGGTTAGATGTGGTCAGTGGTGCGGTGCAGGGTGTAGATGTGGTCAGTGGGCGGTGCAGGGTGTAGATGTGGTCAGTGGGCGGTGAGGGTGTAGATGTGGTCAGTGGGCGGTGCAGGGTGTAGATGTGGTCATGGTGCGGTGCAGGGTGTAGATGTGGTCAGTGGTGCGGTGCAGGGTGTAGATGTGGTCAGTGGTGCGGTGCAGGGTTAGATGTGTC
The DNA here is from genome assembly GCA_033576535.1 of Allobates femoralis. Lineage (NCBI taxonomy): Eukaryota > Metazoa > Chordata > Amphibia > Anura > Aromobatidae > Allobates > Allobates femoralis. The sequence goes on from JARQOC010000006.1 coordinate 510,974,627, forward strand.
AGTGGTGGTGCAGGTGTAGATGTGGTCAGTGGTGTGTGCGGGTGTAGATGTGGTCAGTGGGGTGCAGGGTAGATGTGGTCATGGTGCGGTGCAGGTATAGATGTGGTCAGTGGTGCGGTGCGGGTATAGATGTGGTCAGTGGTGTGGTGCAGGGTATAGATGTGTCAGTAGTGCGGTGCAGGTGTAGATGTGGTCAGTGGTGCGGTGCAGAGTATAGATGTGGTCAGTGGTGTGGTGCAGGGTGTAGATGGTCAGTGTGTGGTGCAGGTATAGATGTGGTCAGTGGTGTGGTGCAGGGTATAGATGTGGTCAGTGCTGCGGTGCAGGGTTAGATGTGGTCAGTGGTGTGGTGCAGGGTGTAGATGTGGTCAGTGGTGGGTGCAGAGTATAGATGTGGTCAGTGGTGCGGTGCAGGGTGTAGATGTGGTCAGTGTGCGGTGCAGGGTGTAGATGTGGTCAGTGTGCGTGCAGGTGTAGATGTGTCAGTGGTGCGGTGAGGGTATAGATGTGGTCAGTGGGGGGTGCAGGGTATAGAGTGGTCAGTGGTGCGGTGCAGGGTGTAGATGTGGTCAGTGGTGCGGTGCAGGTGTAGATGTGGTCAGTGGTGTGGTGCAGGGTTAGATGTGGTCAGTGTGCGTGCAGAGTAGATGTGGTCAGTGTGGTGCAGGGTGTAGATGTGTCAGTGGTGGTGCAGGTAGATGTGGTCAGTGTGCCGTGCAGGTTAGATGTGGTCAGTGGTGGGTGCAGGGTATAGATGTGGTCATGGTGTGTGCAGGTATAGATGTGTCAGTGGTCGGTGCAGGGTGTAGATGTGGTCAGTGGTGCGGTGCAGAGTATAGATGTGGTCATGGTGGTGCAGGGTGTAGATGTGGTCATGGTGCGGTGCAGAGTATAGATTGGTCAGGGTGCGGTGCAGGGTGTAGATGTGTCATGTGCGGTGCAGGGTGTAGATGTGGTCAGTGGTGTGGTGCAGGGTGTAGATGTGGTCAGTGGTGCGGTGCAGAGTATAGATGTGTCATGGTGCGTGCAGGGTGTAGATGTGGTCATGGTGCGGTGCAGGGTGTAGATGTGGTCAGTGTGCGTGCAGGGTGTAGATGTGGTCAGTGGTGCGGTGCAGGGTGTAGATGTGGTCATGGTGCGGTGCAGGTGTAGATGTGGTCAGTGGTGCGGTGCAGGGTGTAGATGTGTGTCAGTGGTTGTGCGGTGCAGGGTGTAGATATGGTCAGTGGTGCGGTGCAGGGTAGTAGATGTGGTCAGTGGTGCGGTGCAGGGTGTAGATGTGGTCAGTGGTGCGGTGCAGGTGTAGATGTAGTCAGTGGTGCGGTGCAGGGTGTAGATGTGGTCAGTGGTGCGGTGCAGGGTGTAGATGTGGTCAGTGGTGGGTGCAGGGTGTAGATGTGGTCAGTGGTGCGGTGCAGGGTGTAGATGTGGTCAGTGGTGCGGTGCAGGTTAGATGTGGTCAGTGGTGCGGTGCAGAGTGTAGATGTGGTCAGTGGTGCGGTGCAGGTGTAGATGTGGTCAGTGGTGCGGTGCAGAGTGTAGATGTGGTCAGTGGTGCGGTGCAGAGTGTAGATGTGGTCAGTGGTGAGTGCAGGGTGTAGATGTGGTCAGTGGTGCGGTGCAGGTGTAGATGTGGTCAGTGGTGCGGTGCAGGTGTAGATGTGGTCAGTGGTGCGGTGCAGGGTGTAGATGTGGTCAGTGGTGCGGTGCAGGGTATAGATTTTGTGGTCAGTGGAGCGGTGCAGGGTGTAGATGTGGTCAGTGGTGCGGTGCAGGGTGTAGATGTGGTCAGTGTGCGGTGCAGGGTGTAGATATGGTCAGTGGTGCGGTGCAGGGTATAGATGTAGTCAGTGGTGCGGTGCAGGGTGTAGATGTGGTCAGTGGTGCGGTGCAGGGTATAGATGTAGTCAGTGGTGCGGTGCAGGGTGTAGATGTGGTCAGTGGTGCGGTGCAGGGTATAGATGTGGTCAGTGGTGCGGTGCAGGGTGTAGATGTGGTCAGTGGTGCGGTGCAGGGTGTAGATGTGGTCAGTGGTGCGGTGCAGGGTATAGATGTGGTCAGTGGTGCGGTGCAGGGTGTAGATGTGGCCAGTGGTGCGGTGGTTCGGCATGAACCCTGCTTGGCTCTTGCTGAGGACGTTGTGCTCGGTGAGGAAGGTGAGGATCCTCTTGTTCAGGATGCTGTTGAACAGTTTTGCCAGGTTGCTGCTGACACATATGCCTCTGTAGTTGGCTGGGTCATACATGTCCCCACTCTTGTGGATGGGTGTAATGAGGCCTTGGTTCCAGGTACGGGGGAAGTAGCCGGCCCTCAGCACAATATTGAACAGTTTGACCATTGCAGCCTGTATTTCTGGTGGGCTGTGCTTCAGCATTTCTGGTAGGATCCATCCAGGCCACCGGCTTTTCTACATCTTAAGGTACCTTTACATGCGGCAACTTTTCTAGGAATTTCACTGCCAACTGACTGGCTGCAGTGAAATCATGGACACATTGTTCTTGTAGCTGTGTACAATGTAACAATGTGTCCATGATTTCACTGCACCCAGTAAGTTGGCAGTGAAATTCCTAGAATAGTTGCGGTGTGTAAAGGTGCCTTATGGTAGAGATCCTCTCGGCTCCTTCCTGTAATGTAATAGGTGTATCTACGGGGTTTTGGAAATTTTTTTACTTTTATCTAGCTATTTCTATCTATGGATCTATCTATCAATCTACGGTATCATCTATCTTTCTTCTTCTACCACAGGGAACTCTGGAGGATCAGATCATCCAGGCGAATCCATTGCTTGAAGCTTTCGGTAACGCCAAGACCGTCCGGAATGACAACTCCTCGCGATTTGTACGTCCTCATGTTCTTGTTGTTCTCATGTTCTTGTTGTTCTAGATTTTCCGTTCTTCCAGTCTGATCACTGATATTATAAATTATGGTTTTTTGTTTTTCTATTCTCTGTTTTAGGGTAAATTCATCAGAATCCACTTTGGCACCACGGGCAAACTGTCCTCTGCCGATATTGAGACCTGTGAGTGGGAAACGGACATTTCTGGTCGAGAGAACGGCCGTCACGTGAAGAATGATGGAGGTCTGATCTTATATTTCACTGTCTGATCTTGTTGTATCAGATCTTCTGGAGAAATCCCGAGTGACTTTTCAGCTGAAAGCAGAGAGAAGCTACCACATCTTCTACCAGATCATGTCCAACAAGAGGGCCGAGCTGATCGGTGAGGACGGACATCCTCCACCCCTCGATCTCGTGTCTTTTACGATATCTATCATGGGGTTTTTCTTTTTCAGACATGCTTCTGATCACCACAAATCCCTACGACTTCCCGTTTGTCAGCCAAGGTGAAATTACCGTGGCCAGCATTGATGATGCCGAAGAGCTGATGGCCACCGATGTGAGTGCCAAAGCCATTCTTATCATTCACAGTATATATATATAGGGGATGATGCTGATAAAGAAAGGGAAGTATTGCTGTCATGAACTAGTCAGGAAATTGCAGCTCTCTAGCTCCCCCCTATCCTGCTGGCCAATCAGGAGGATGAGAAAAGGAGTGCAGCTGCTCCAATTTATGTCGAATATTGTGGCACTTGAAGTAACACAACATATATATATATATATATACCACTGGTTCCAGCTAGGAATATATATATACCTGGGTCTAAAAACTAATTTTTATAGATTTACTCCTAAAGAATTGGCAGTGTTTACAAAAGAGACAATTTACAGTATGTATAAACAGTTATGAAGATAAAAGAGATAAAGGTATGAAACTTACTAAGTCTCAAGATAAATGGGAGGAGAGATCCCATAGGAGCGATCCAGTGCCCCGGCGTAGTGTTAGTCTGTCCCCTCATGGCTCTGAATGTAGTCCCATTTTCCGGTACCTGCTTTTATCCTATGTGATCCCCCCACCCTTCTGAGCTCATGTAAATGGGCCATCACTGGGCAGCACAACTGATTCTGAAAATGATCAATTCCTAGTTTTGTCCATATCTTTGTCCTCGAGAGTCACAGGCCAAAGACCAAACATGATATGATTGTGATATGGGCAGAAATTCATTTCCTAGGTTTCTGACAACCCTAAATGCAGCAAACCGCTGCCATGTGTAACCCCAGGTGCCTGGATCCTGGAAATCTAATGTTCATGTTTATGGGATTAATATGAAAAGTTCTACTCACCTTGGAGTATTTCTAGCTCTAAGACAAATAGATTGTAGCCTAGTTTTTTTTGGAGGGAAAGACACATTCTGCTGAGTTACTTGGCAGGGTAATATACTTAGCATTCCTCCATGTTGTGAATAGCTTGGAATAAAAAGAAACCTGACAGGAGGGAGAGTGAGGGGCGACATAGAAAGTGTTGGGGTTCTGCTGCTAGGAAAATGGAAGATATTTCATATTTTCCTGACAGTGACATCATATATCTTTTCAGTACAACACTAGACATTCCTTTGTCAAAAAGGGGAAAACCTTACCCAAATTCTGTCCCATTGTAACATTTTGTCCCATTGTAGAGCATTTGGTGTCTATTTCCTGGGCAGTGCTTCCATTTTTAATTCCAAACACATTTCGGCTGCAATCCAACATTTAGAAGGATAAAGTTTATGCTAACTCTGTCCAAAATGGCTGCTTTGGGGGCTTTCCTTGTTAGGTTTAAAAGTCCTGACTTGAGACAATCGATTATGTTGATAAGTATGATGAAGCATAGGAAAAACTAAGTTAAAGGGGATCTGTCACTTAGCCTAAATATGTGTTTTTTTTACATGCTGTAAATGTGGCTGTTCTCCTGAATCCGTTGTTGTTTTTCTTTTCTTTCTACGCCTCTCCGTTCCTGAGAAATGGCCCATTGTTTCTTGAATGTGATGTCTTCATAGTAAAGTGGGTGTGGCCTAAAGAAGACAGACCACACCTACTTCACTAAAAAGTTGAGACTTATATACAAGGAAGAGGAGGCTATATCTCAGGAATGGAGGAGTGTAGAAACAAAAGAAAAACAGATCCGGGTTCAGGAGAACAGAGGTATTTACATAAGGTAAAGAAGATTACATATTTATGGCAAGTGATAGGTTCCCTTTAAGGGGGTTTATCTTTTCTGAATGTGATTGAAACCCTTAGAAATCATTGCTGTTCTCCTTAATCTGTTGCTGTTTTTCTTTAGTTCCTATACCTCTCCGTTCCTGAGATATGGCCCCTTCTTTCCTATAGGTAAATCTAGCCCTGATAGCAAAGTGGGTGTGGTCCTCAGAGAGAGGGTTTAAAGGAAATAGTGTAAGACCACGCCTACTTTACTAAAAAAAAAGGAGATTTGTATACATGGAAGAGGAGGCTATATCTCAGGAATGGAGGAGTGTAGAAACAAAAGAAAAACAGATCTGGGTTCAGGAGAACAGAGGTATATACATAAGGTAAAGAAGATTACATATTTATGGCAAGTGATAGGTTCCCTTTAAGGGGGTTTATCTTTTCTGAATGTGATTGAAACCCTTAGAAATCATTGCTGTTCTCCTTAATCTGTTGCTGTTTTTCTTTAGTTCCTGAGATATGGCCCCTTCTTTCCTATAGGTAAATCTAGCCCTGATAGCAAAGTGGGTGTGGTCCTCGGAGAGAGGGTTTAAAGGAAATAGTGTAAGACCAGGCCTACTTTTCTAAAAAAAAAAGGAGATTTATATTTATATACATGGAAGAGGAGGCTGTATCTCAAGAATGGAGGAGTGTAGAAACAAAAGAAAAACAGATATGGGTTCAGGAGAACAAAGACATTTATTTGAGGGAAAGAAAATCACATATTTATGGCAAGTGGCAGGTTCCCTTTAAGGGGGGCTTATCTCTTCAGAATGTGGTTGCAACCCTTAGAAACTGTCACTGATCTCCTTAATCTGGGGCTGTTTTCCTTTTGTTCCTATGCCTCTCCGTTCCTGAGATATGGCCCTTTCGTTCCTGAACATAAATCTAGTCTTGATAGTAAAGTGGGCGTGGTCGTCAGGAAGATGGCCCACAGGAAATAGTGTAAGACCACGCCTACTTCACTAAAAAGAGGAGATTTATATAGAAGGAAGAGGAGGCTGTATCTCAGGAATGGAGAGGTGTAGAAGCAAATGAAAAACAGATCCAGATTCAAAAGAAGAGAGGCTTTTATATATGGTATAGACAATGACATATATATGGCAAGTGACAGGTTCCCTTTAAGGGGGTTTATCACTTCAGAATGTGGTTGCAACCCTTAGAAAATGTCACTGATCTCCTGAATCCGGTGCTATTTTTCTTTTGTTCCTACGCCTCTCCGTTACTGAGATATGGCCCCTTCTTTTCTATATGTAAATCTAGTCTTGATAGTAATGTGGGTGTGGTCCTCAAGAAGACAACCCACAGGAAATAGTGTAAAGCCACGCCTACTTCACTAAAAAGAGGAGATTTATATAGTAGGAAGAGGAGGCTGTATCTCTGAAACGGAGAGGTGCAGAAACAAAAGAAAAACAGATCCAGATTTGGAAGAAGAGAGGCTTTTATATATGGTATAGACAATGACATATATATGGCAAGTGACAGGTTCCCTTTAAGGGGGTTTATCACTTCAGAATGTGGTTCGACCCTTAGAAAATGTCACTGATCTCCTGAATCCGGTGCTATTTTTCTTTTGTTCCTACGCCTCTCCGTTACTGAGATATGGCCCCTTATTTTCTATATGTAAATCTACTCTTGATAGTAAAGTGGTTGTGGTCCTCAAGAAGACAACCTACTGGAAATAGTGTAAAGCCACGCCTACTTCACTAAAAAGAGGAGATTTATATAGTAGGAAGAGGAGGCTGTATCTCAGGAACGTAGAGGTGCAGAAACAAAAGAAAAACAGACCCAGATCCAGAAGAAGAGAGGCTTTGATATAGGGTAAAGAAAATGACATATATATGGCAAATGACAGGTTCCCTTTAAGGGGTCTATATGTGGTTGCCAGCTCTAAGACAATCAACTTTTTGTGCTGCACCCACTGCTGGGTAAACGAGGTATTACATGGTGGTTATTTACATACATAATTGTCCACATAGTTGTCCTATGTAATGTCGGGCAGGCAGACACATTCAGGGTGACGTGTTGAGTGACTATTACTTCCTAATCTACAGAGCGCTATTGATATCCTGGGATTCTCCGCTGATGAGAAGGTCTCCATTTACAAGCTGACAGGTGCTGTCATGCACTACGGTAACATGAAGTTCAAGCAGAAGCAGCGAGAGGAGCAGGCCGAGCCTGACGGCACCGAGGGTGAGGACTGAAAAACACAGATGGTGGTCACCTAACAAATATGGATACAAAATAACTGAAAAAGAAAATGTACAAATTACAGGAGAAAATGTAGCGAGGATGAACTAAAAGATATGAATTCCCCCTAATAAAATAGTGTGAGAATTATAATGCCTGAATTGTTAGCGCCAACTCCTGGCCGTAGACGGCGTTGCAGTATTTAATAATATTTTATTTCACTAAATATATTATACCATGGATAAATATTCTCAATTTGTCATTCTAGTTGCTGACAAGGCGGCCTACCTGATGAACCTGAACTCCGCAGATCTGCTCAAAGCGCTCTGCTATCCCAGAGTCAAAGTGGGAAATGAATATGTTACCAAAGGCCAAACTGTGCAGCAGGTGGGTGTACTTACTATCTGGACTAACCCAATATATGATACAGAGGATAGTCCAGGCTGTGATATAGAGGATAGTCCAGGCTGTGATACAGTGGATAGTCCGGGCTGTGATACAGACGATAGTCCAGGCTGTGATACAGTGGATAGTCCGGGCTGTGATACAGACGATAGTCCAGGCTGTGATACAGACGATAGTCCAGGCTGTGATACAGTGGATAGTCCGGGCTGTGATACAGTGGATAGTACGGGCTGTGATACAGTGGATAGTCCGGGCTATGATGCAGAGGATAGTCCAGGCTGTGATACAGTGGATAATCTGGGCTGTGATACAGAGGATAGTCCCGGCTGTGATACAGAGGATAGTCCAGGCTGTGATACAGAGGATAGTCCAGGCTGTGATACAGAGGATAGTCCAGGCTGTGATACAGAGGATAGTCCAGGCTGTGATACATAGGATAGTCCGGGCTGTGATACAGTGGATAGTCCGGGCTGTGATACAGTGGATAGTCCGGGCTGTGATACAGTGGATAGTCCGGGCTGTGATACAGTGGATAGTCTGAGCTGTGATACAGTGGATAGTCTGAGCTGTGATACAGTGGATAGTCCGGGCTGTGATACAGTGGATAGTCCGGGCTGTGATACAGTGGATAGTCTGAGCTGTGATACAGTGGATAGTCTGAGCTGTGATACAGTGGATAGTCCGGGCTGTGATACAGTGGATAGTCCGGGCTGTGATACAGTGGATAGTCTGAGCTGTGATACAGTGGATAGTCTGAGCTGTGATACAGTGGATAGTCCGGGCTGTGATACAGTGGATAGTCCGGGCTGTGATACAGTGGATAGTCTGAGCTGTGATACAGTGGATAGTCCGGGCTGTGATACAGTGGATAGTCTGAGCTGTGATACAGTGGATAGTCCGGGCTGTGATACAGTGGATAGTCCGGGCTGTGATACAGTGGATAGTCTGAGCTGTGATACAGTGGATAGTCCGGGCTGTGATACAGTGGATAGTCTGAGCTGTGATACAGTGGATAGTCCGGGCTGTGATACAGTGGATAGTCCGGGCTGTGATACAGTGGATAGTCCGGGCTGTGATACAGTGGATAGTCCGGGCTGTGATACAGTGGATAGTCTGAGCTGTGATACAGTGGATAGTCCGGGCTGTGATACAGTGGATAGTCTGAGCTGTGATACAGTGGATAGTCCGGGCTGTGATACAGTGGATAGTCCGGGCTGTGATACAGTGGATAGTCCGGGCTGTGATACAGTGGATAGTCCGGGCTGTGATACAGTGGATAGTCCGGGCTGTGATACAGTGGATAGTCCGGGCTGTGATACAGTGGATAGTCTGAGCTGTGATACAGTGGATAGTCCGGGCTGTGATACAGTGGATAGTCTGAGCTGTGATACAGTGGATAGTCCGGGCTGTGATACAGTGGATAGTCCGGGCTGTGATACAGTGGATAGTCCGGGCTGTGATACAGTGGATAGTCCGGGCTGTGATACAGAGGATAGTCCAGGCTGTGATACAGTGGATAGTCCGGGCTGTGATACAGTGGATAGTCCGGGCTGTGATACAGTGGATAGTCCGGGCTGTGATACAGTGGATAGTCTGAGCTGTGATACAGTGGATAGTCCGAGCTGTGATACAGTGGATAGTCCGGGCTGTGATACAGTGGATAGTCCGGGCTGTGATACAGTGGATAGTCCGGGCTGTGATTAGCTATCTACTGGTCGTGCTCTGTACAGATGGACCATTGTAAACATCTCCACTGATCCCAATCCAACGCCCATCACCACCTTTCTGCACCTATTGCTCCAGTGTTGACCACCCATCGGAGGTTGACATATGAGTAGTCACCCTCCTAACTTAGACCAATCTAGCATTGACTTGATCAACATTCATTTTTCTCCTCGTCCTCAAGGTTTACAACTCTATTGGAGCCTTGGGGAAGGCCGTCTACGAGAAGATGTTCTTATGGATGGTTACACGTATCAATGAGCAGCTGGACACCAAGCAGCCGAGACAGTTCTTCATCGGTGTCCTGGATATCGCTGGATTTGAAATTTTTGATGTAAGAACTTGGTCCAACCAGTCCGTGATTTGCCATTGACCATTGATTGTCATATTCATTACTTACTGTGTTAAGGAGAGCCTTAAGATCAAAATACTTCATTAAGCTTAAGACATAAGGGCATGGGAGAAATGATATAGTGTATTATTTTGCATTGTATAAGTTGTGATTTAAACATGGCTGCCATTTCCTGCCACATCACACCATGTGCTGAGAGCAAGATGGAGTCCAAAGAAGACTGACCAATCACCGAAGCTGGAGGTCAGGCAAGACTGACAAATCACAGAATAACATACTCCATCAAGACCACACCCCTTGATGACCTCATGGATCCGCCCATGGACTAACCCACTGACCAATGAATACATCTGAGTAGGGCTGACCGAGCCCCTTATTGCCCATGGACTAACCCACTGACCAATGAATACATCTGAGTAGGGCTGACCGAGCCCCTTATTGCCCATGGACTAACCCACTGACCAATGAATACATCTGAGTAGGGCTGACCGAGCCCCTTATTGCCCATGGACTAACCCACTGACCAATGAATACATCTGAGTAGGGCTGACCGAGCCCCTTATTGAACAAAATGTCCAGTCTATTGTAATAAACAGACACTTGGAGCTTGGGTCTGACCAAGGAAGAGTGTACATCTGACTCACTGTGTCTGGTGTCATACTTTTCAATGCCGGTGATTGGTCTATATAAATTAGGACAGGAGCAGCAACTTGTTGATAATATTATTATGAAATATTACCTTTACAACTGTATATGTATATATATGTATACATTCAGTTCAACAGCTTGGAACAACTTTGTATCAACTTCACCAACGAGAAGCTGCAGCAGTTCTTCAACCACCACATGTTCGTCCTGGAGCAAGAGGAGTACAAGAAGGAAGGGATCGAGTGGGAGTTCATAGACTTCGGCATGGACTTGGCCGCCTGCATCGAGCTCATCGAAAAGGTATTTTTGTCTTTTCAACTTATCTAGAAAGACCAAAAATTTGTCAGAAGTCCTGATCAAACCCTTGTGTTCTACAGCCGATGGGCATCTTCTCCATCCTGGAAGAGGAGTGCATGTTCCCCAAGGCCACCGACACTTCCTTCAAGAACAAGTTGTACGATCAACATCTCGGCAAATCCAACAACTTCCAGAAGCCCAAGCCGGCCAAAGGCAAAGCCGAGGCTCACTTCTCCCTGGTCCACTACGCCGGGACTGTGGACTACAACATCTCCGGCTGGCTGGACAAGAACAAGGACCCCCTGAACGAGACCGTCATTGGCCTCTACCAGAAGTCTTCTATGAAGACCTTAGCCTACCTCTTCTCTAGCTATGCAGCTGCTGAAGCAGGTGAATGTTTTAATGGAGGCCAAGCACCAAAATGTAGTCTACAGCGGGAAATGACATAGAAAGGTCAAACTATGTGTGGGTCCTTGAGTTAAGAAACTGAAATGAAAGGGGCATCAATGGTCAACGAGGCATTGCACCCCTTTGGCTGTGATTATCATTCCATGTATACAAGAGATTGTCAGAAGACTTCTTAAAATTGGTCTTTATGTTCCAATTTGAGCCAAGATGTGGCTTTAGGAAGCTGAGCTCAACTAATTCCTTCTGCCCCATCATTTCAGAAGTCAGTTGGGGTTTTAGCAACATGGCTGTGGAGTCAGAAAGCCAAACATCCATCTCCGACTCCTCAATTTCCCTGAATCCGACTTCGACTCCAACTCCACCAAAATGGACACTGATCCGACTCAACGACTTCGACTCCAAAACCATGGCTGTGAAGTTGACTCGCCGTGGGGTACTCGGAACCGGGTTGGTTTGGTATCTCTGGGGAGGCACGGGGGTTGAGACCCAGCTCTGTCGCCCTGCAGAGTCATTTAAAAATGTGGGGGAAATGCTTTAGGGATAATGGATTGTGACGCCACCTATGAGTAGCCGCCGCCAGTGCAGAATCTCTGGGGATGATGGATGGGTAGCTGGGATAGAGTGACTCCCAATGGGTGGAGCAGGTCCCCAGGGCAGTGGATGTTGGAAGGTCATTGGGGTGCAGGACGGAGGATGCAAAGTAACAGACAGACTCACGTTGTTGGTTCTTCAGGTCCTTTACTGATGATACTGGTGCAAGCAGGGATACTGATAGTTGATGTTACTTAGAGTCCGTGCAACCTGGAAGCAACTCGGGTTCACTTCACCAGAAAGTTCTGAGGCCTCCCTGCTGCACTCTTTCTGCAGGTCCCTGCTGCTGCTTAAGCTAAGCTGCGGCCCTCTTTCTCCTGTGTGTGACGGTATGGCAGGCAACTCAAGTCTTTCTCCATCCCCACTTCTCTGGCGGCTACTCCTGGGCTCTCTATGCCGCTTTGCCTGCAGACACTGTGGTGTGGCTGGGGGACTTGGAATCCCCCACCCTCTGATGTTGGCTGCCTGGACGTTAGGCCCTGCACAGCCTCGGACTCCAGTGTCTGGTTCTGGCACTCTGCACTGGGGTGAGCTCGACACCGCTATACTCCCCAGGCTCTCCTTGTCTTCCTCAGACCCTCGCCTATGGGTCCCTCAAGCTAGGCTTCAGCTATACTGGGATGAACTTAGCACCGCTCAAGTCCACAGGATGTCTTCCTCAGTCCTCCTAGGAACTGAACTAACTAACTCCACCCCAGACCAGAATTTATAGGGAAGCTGCTCTGAACCCAGGTTTTAGAGCTCCCCTTCAGGCCTGGAGGCAGAAAGGTATTGTGTGTTTGGCTCCCCTGGTGTGGATACCCTCTGTTGCTCTCAGGTATGACACAACCCCCGCGGACGGCAATGACATTGTGGCATCCGGACTCTGGAGTGCCACAAAGTCAGAAAGCCAAACCTCCAATTCTGACTCCTCAATTTCCCTGAATCTGACTCTGACTGCTCCCCAAACGATCACCGACTCCATTACTTCACGACAAGGATGGCTGTTAAGTCGGTAAGCCAAACATCCAAGTCCCACTCCTGAATATCCCTGAATCTGACTCTGACTTCAACTCCAACTCCACCAAAAGGGACACTGACTCTGACTTCATGACTGCGACACCACTACCATGGCTGTGAAGTCAGAAAGCCAAACATCCAAGTCCAACTCTTCAATTTCCCTTAATCCGATTCCGACTCCACCAAAATGAACACCGACTCCACAACCAGACCTGTGAAGTCAGTAAGCCAAACATCCGACTCCTCAACTTCCCTGAATCCGACTCCACCAAAATGGACACAGACTCCACATCCCTGCTCATGAACTGCATCCACTCCTCCTTTCGTCTAGCAATGACAGATGTCAAAGGTTTCTTGGGACACTGCAGCAGCTCTTACTCTAGAAGGTCTATAGAAATCTGAAAATGAGTGAGGAAGATGTAGATGTGCCTAACATGATTGTCTTTATGATCCCCAGAGGGCGGCGGTGGAAAGAAAGGAGGCAAAAAGAAGGGTTCCTCCTTCCAGACTGTGTCTGCTCTTTTCAGGGTATGTTCCCCATATACAAACCCATAATCCAACACATCTTCTCCATCACATTGTACAGAAAACCAATGAACCTTCCTTGTAACATAAGAATTGTGCTTCAGATTGAGGATACATCGGATGTGTCGGCCATATTGTGTTATAACCAGTTCCTCTCGTGTTGTAGGAGAACTTGAACAAACTGATGACCAATCTTAGGACAACTCACCCTCACTTTGTACGTTGCCTTATTCCCAATGAGACCAAAACTCCAGGTAGGGTCCACAAAAGCAGATTTTGCGCCTCCCCCCAAAAATCACAAAAATCAGACATCTCCTAATCCTTTTCTAAAGGTGCGATGGAACATGAGCTAGTATTGCACCAATTGCGCTGTAACGGTGTACTGGAGGGAATTAGGATTTGCAGAAAGGGTTTCCCGAGCCGAATTCTGTACGGAGACTTCAAGCAGAGGTACTTGAAATGCTGTGGTGAAAAGTCATTATGTTCATACCCTTTGGCTTGGAGACTTGGGTCAAGTTTAACCTGGCCACTTTCTATGAATTCCATGTAGTCTTCTCTTCTATTACTACCGAAGATAGACAAATTGTGGAGGTGTACTGACTTTGGCAAAGCATCTTGTAGACTAACGTTACCAAAACTTGGTAGCAACCAAATACTTTGACACTTAATAATGATATTTGGGGCTTTGAGACCTCAGTCTAGTTCCACTACCCAACCAAGCCCTATTCTAACAGCATTATCAATGCCCACTTGACATATCCCTAAGTCCAAAAGTATATTTTTCAGCTTTTTATTTTCCAAAAATCAGTAACCTTGTTGCCTTTCTAACAGATACAAGATCTTAAATGCCAGCGCCATCCCAGAAGGACAGTTTATCGACAGCAAGAAAGCTTCTGAGAAGCTTCTTGGGTCCATTGATGTTGACCATACTCAATACAGATTTGGGCACACAAAGGTGACTATATGTATCTTTATATATGTTGTGGATGTATTAATTGTCCTATTTCTCCATTTATTACAATGCCTTATGTGCCACATCTTAAGGTGTTCTTCAAAGCTGGTCTACTGGGGACACTGGAAGAGATGCGAGATGACAGACTGGCCGAAGTCATCACTCGAACTCAAGCCATGTGCAGGGGATATCTCATGAGGGTAGAATTCAAGAAGATGATGGACAGGAGGTATTCAAGAAGTCAATCATTCTTGGGTGAGAAACTTTAATGCAATCTCGTTGACCCATTTTCTGCATGTCGAATTGTAGGGAAGCAATATTTGCAATTCAGTACAACATCCGAGCTTTCATGAACGTCAAAACTTGGCCGTGGATGAAACTTTACTTTAAGATCAAACCTCTTCTGAAGAGCGCGGAATCTGAGAAAGAGATGGCCAACATGAAAGAGGAGTTTGCAAAGACTAAAGACTCTCTAACCAAGTCAGAAGCCAAAAGAAAGGAGCTAGAGGAGAAGATGGTTAGAATTCTCCAAGAGAAGAATGACCTTCAGCTTCAAGTGGCATCTGTAAGTAACATGTGTATCTCCATCTGCATTCTTCTTCCATGTAATGTCCACATTGTGTTATGTAATCTATTACATAAAATAATTATTAATAATTTAATTTATAAACTATTTAGTAAATTTAATTTATAAACTATTAAGTTTAATCGTAAACTTTGCAATTCTTCTGTCTTTGCCTTAGGAATCTGAAAACTTAACCGATGCCGAGGAGAGATGTGATCAATTGATAAAAACCAAAATCCAATTGGAAGCCAAAATCAAAGAGTTGAACGAGAGGTTGGAGGATGAGGAAGAGTCAAATGCTGAGCTGACGGCCAAGAAAAAGGAAACTGGAGGATGAGTGCTCCGAGCTGAAGAAAGACATTGACGACCTTGAATTGACTTTGGCCAAGGTTGAGAAGGAAAAACACGCCACAGAAAACAAGGCAAGCCATTTTAATTACTGTACTAAGATTCAATAATGGCTTGGGTTGTCTTTAAGAGTCAATAATGGTTTGGGTTGTCTTTAAGATTCAGTAATGGTTTGGGTTGCCTGTAAGATTCAATAATGGTTTTTGTTGTCTTTAAGATTCAATAATGGTTTGGTTTCGTCTTTAAGATTCAGTAATGGTTTAAGTTGCCTTTATGATTCATTAATGGTTTGGGTTGTCTTTAAGATTCAATAAGGGTTTACGTTATCTTTAAGATACCATAATTATTTGGGTTGTCTTTAAGATTCAATGATGGTTTGTGTTGTCTTTAAGATTCAATAATGGTTTTTGTTGTCTTCAAGATTCAATAATGGTTTGGTTTCGCCTTTAAGATTCAGTAATGGTTTGGGTTGTCTTTAAGATTCAATAATGGTTTTTGTTATCTTTAAGATTCAATAACGGTTTGAGTTGTCTTTAATATTCAATAATGATTTGAGTTGTCTTTAAGATTCAGTAATGGTTTGAGTTGTCTTTAAGATTCAATAATGATTTGAGTTGTCTTTAATATTCAATAATGGTTTGAGTTGTCTTTAAGATTCAGTAATGGTTTGGGTTGTCTTTAAGATTCAATAATGATTTGAGTTGTCTTTAATATTCAATAATGGTTTGAGTTGTCTTTAAGATTCAATAATGATTTGGGTTGTCTTTAAGATTCAGTAATGGTTTGAGTTGTCTTTAATATTCAATAATGGTTTGAGTTGTCTTTAAAATTCAATAAGGGTTTTTGTTGCCTTTAAGATTCAGTAATGGTTTGGGTTGAATTTATTGCCTACTTCTCTGCAAACTTGATAGGATTTGCAGTATTTTACAATCAGGAAAATGTGAATTGATGGAAAAATGTATTTCTTATTTTTCCAAAAAAGGTTAAAAATCTTACGGAAGAGATGGCCGTCTTGGATGAGAGCATAGCTAAACTCACAAAGGAGAAGAAAGCTCTGCAGGAAGCCCACCAACAAACGCTTGACGACCTTCAGGCTGAAGAAGACAAAGTCAACACCCTGACCAAAGCCAAGACCAAGCTCGAACAACAAGTGGATGATGTGAGTAGCTGGGATAAGGCTTCAAATGGTGATCAGAGCAATCAAATATACAATGGCTCTGCTAAGATTTTATACTTCTAGCTTGAGGGATCTCTGGAACAAGAGAAAAAACTGCGCATGGACCTTGAACGATCCAAGAGAAAACTGGAGGGAGATCTGAAGTTAGCCCAAGAAACTATAATGGACCTAGAGAATGATAAACAGCAGATGGACGAAAAACTGAAAAAGTGAGTATGGAGTTCACTGAAGAAAACATAGCTGCCATTGTAGCAGGGCTGTGGAGTTGGGTAGCCAAACATCCTACTCCTTAATGTCCCTGAATCCGACTCTGATTCCAACTCCACCAAAATGGGCACAGACTCCGACTCCATGACTCAGACTCTACAACCACAGCTGTGAAGTCAGTGAGCCAGACATCCAACTCCGACTCCTCCATTTCCCAGAATCCAATTCCAACTCCACCAAATAATAATAATAATAATTTTTATATAGCGCGAACATATTCCGCATTGCTTTACAATACAAAATTCATGTTTAAACAATCATACAATCATAAGAAACAGTTATCAGAAAATACAATACAATACAAAGCATAATACAATAATTAGAGCAAAATAATGACAGCCCTGCTCACAAGAGCTTACAATCTAACAATGAGGTGGGGGTGACAAGGTACAGGGGCTTATTTACAATGATGGTATAGTCAACTTGAGGAGATGGGAACAGAAAGGAGAGGCATAAGTGGCCACTAAACATTATTTGTGATCACTTGAGACTGATGGAGCGGACAGGCAATGTCTTGATGACTCTGACCAGGGATCATGATAGGCCGCCCTAAAAAGTTGTGTTTTTAGCGATTGCCTGAAACTAAGTAAGTTGTGGATACACCTAATTTCTTGGGGTAGAGCATCCCAATGAATTCGTGCAGCTCAGGAGAAGTCTTGGAGGCGGGAGTGGGAGGTTCAGATTAGTGCAGAAATGAGTCTAAAGTCACTTCCAGAGCGAAGAGAATAAGTGGGGTGATAGACAGAGATGAGGGAGGAGATGTAGCGGGGTGCTGAATTCTGGAGAGGACAGGTGGGGTGATAGACAGAGATGAGGGAGGAGATGTAGCGGGGTGCTGAATTCTGGAGGAGGACAGGTGGGGTGATAGACAGAGATGAGGGAGGAGATGTAGCGGGGTGCTGAATTCTGGAGAGGATGGGTGGGTTAATAGACAGACATGAGGGAGGAGATGTAGGGGGGTGCTGCACTGTGAAGAGGACGGGTGGGGTGATAGACAGAGATGAGGGAGGAGATGTAGGGAGGTGCTGCACTGTGAAGAGCTTTGTGGGTGAGAACAAGTAGTTTGAATTTAATCCTATAGTGAATAGGCAGCCAGTGCAATGATTGGCATAGAGCAGAAGCGTCTGAGTATCAGTTAGCTAGATGGGTAATCCTGGCTGCTGCATTAAGGATGGACTGGAGAGGGGAGAGTCTAGTGCTGGGAAGGCCAATTAAAAGAGAATTACAGAAGTCAAGGCGGGAGTGGATTAGGGCCACAGTGAGGGTTTTTGTGGTTTCCAAGGTGAGAAAGGGGCGAATTCTAGAGATGTTCTTCAGGTGCAAGCGGCAAGAGCGGGCGAGAGATTGTATATATGGGGTGAAGGAAAGATCAGAGTCAAACATAACACCCAGACAGCGAGCCTGCTGACTAGGCGTTATCACAGTGAGCCTGCTCCCTAGGCGTTATCGTGGTGCCGCACATGAGACAGAGATGTTATATTTAGGGAGGTTAGTGGATGGCGGGAGCAGAAGAAGTTCAGCTTTGGAAAGGTTTAGTTTCAGATAGAGAGCGGACATGATATTGGAGACTGCGGTTAGACAGTCATTG
Organism: Allobates femoralis; assembly: GCA_033576535.1. Taxonomy (NCBI): domain Eukaryota; kingdom Metazoa; phylum Chordata; class Amphibia; order Anura; family Aromobatidae; genus Allobates; species Allobates femoralis. The sequence continues at coordinate 510,992,720 of JARQOC010000006.1, forward strand.
GTGTTCTTTATTAGAGCAGGAGTAAGGTCAGGGGAGGAAGTGTATAGTTGTGTGTCATCAGCATAAAGATGGTACTGAAAGCCAAATCTGCTGATGGTCTGTCCAATCGGGGCCGTGTAGAGAGAGAAGAGAAGAGATCCAAGGACTGAACCCTGAGGGACCCCAATAGTGAGGGGAAGAGGGGAAGAAGTGGAGCCAGAGAATGATACACTGAAAGAGCGGTCAGAAAGATAGGAGGAGAGCCAGGAGAGAGCCGTGTCCTTGATGCCGATGGAGTACAACATAGAGAGTAGGAGATGGTGGTCAACAGTGTCGAAGGCTGCAGAGAGGTCAAGAAGAATAAGCAGAGAGCGGTCACCATTACGTTTTGCTGTCAGAAGGTCGTTGGTCACTTTGGTGAGAGCAGTTTCTGTAAAATGAAGGGGGAGGAAGCCAGACTGTAATGGATCTAGAAGAGAGTGAGCGGAGAGGTAACGGGTGAGGCGGGAATAGACCAGGCGCTCCAGGAGTTAGAGGTGAAGGGGAGGTTGGAGACTGGTCTGTAGTTGTTAGTGCAGGAAGGGTCGAGAGAAGTTTTCTTTAATAATGGAGTAATGATCGAGTGTTTGAAGGAGGAGGGGAAGATGCCAGAAGAGAGGGAGAGGTTGAAGATTTTGGTTAGGTGAGTGGTAACCACTGGAGAGAGAGACTGGAGTAGGTGTGAGGGGATGGGGTCAGTGGTGCATGTGGTGGGATGAGAGGAAGAGAGGAGCCTGGAGACTTCTTCTGTGACTGGGTCAAAAGTGGAGAGTGAGCTGGAGGAAATGTGGGGAGAGGTAGGGGTAACAGCGATTTGAGGTCGTGAGTTGATTTCCTGACGGATGTTTTCTATTTTCTCTGTGAAGTAAGAGGCCAGATCATCAGCACAGAGGTCAGTGATGGGCGCCTGCACTTTAGGACTGAGGAGAGAGTTAAAGGTGTCAAAGAGTTTTTTTGGGTTGTTGGATAATGAGGAGATCAGGGTGGTGAAGTAAGTTTGTTTGGTGAGGTGAAGGGCAGAATTGGACACTGTCTCCACGACTCCATGAATGGGAAGTCAGTAAAGCAAATCTCCGACTTCACCAAAACGCATACCTACTCCAATTCCATGACTCTGACTCTACAACCATGGCTCTGAAGTCAGTAAGCTAAACATCCGACTATGACTTCTTAATTTCCATAAATCTGACTCCGACTCCCCCAAAGTAGATAAAGACTCTACGACTCCGACTCCACAGTCCTACATTTTATTAGACCACAATCTCCATATTTTGAGGGAAAGCACTATGCACCTAATTTTTTTGAGTAGGGTCAGAAAATTGTTCAAAAATATGAAAAAATATTATTGAGATCTTTGTGAAGCCAATGCGTAGCCACCTAAAATTGGAGGTGTTGTGAGCAATCAGTCTAACCTAAAACACCATTCTCCTGTAGGAAAGATTTTGAACTCAGCCAATTTTCAAGCAGAATTGAGGATGAACAGGTCCTCGGTGCTCAATTGCAGAAGAAGATTAAAGAATTACAGGTACAGTCGACCTAAAAGCCATTGACTAAAAAGTCAGTGGAGCAGATTTTTTATTGGAAATTTCCTGTTTTTCCTTAACTTCAAGGCTCGTATTGAAGAACTGGAGGAAGAAATTGAGTCAGAACGTGCATCCCGGGCCAAGGCCGAGAAGCAGCGTTCCGACCTCTCCAGAGAGCTGGAAGAGATCAGCGAGCGCCTGGAAGAAGCCGGCGGTGCAACCTCCGCTCAGATCGAGATGAACAAGAAGCGCGAGGCCGAATTCCAGAAGATGAGACGCGACCTGGAAGAAGCCACCTTACAAAATGAAGCCACCACCGCCGCTCTACGGAAGAAGCACGCCGACAGTGCTGCGGAGCTCGGGGAACAAATCGATAACCTACAGAGAGTCAAGCAGAAACTGGAGAAAGAGAAGAGTGAACTCAAGATGGAGATTGATGATCTCGCCAGCAACCTGGAATCTGTATCCAAATCCAAGGTAGAGTCACTTACGAAGACACACTAATATCTAAACATTTTTGACAGAGACGGTGATTAATGAGTTGAACAGGCTACCACAAAAGGTGGTGAGTTCCCTTTCAATGAAAGTCCTCGAACAGAGACCTGTGTCTGAGAGGGTTTAGTGAATCCTGCTTTGAGCATTGGTTGAACATGATGATCCTGGAGGTCCCGTCCAACTCTACCATATGGTATTTGTTCAATCCGATTTCGGGTTGATTGAGGAGATACTACTAGGTCATTGGGAGCTCCAAGTGTGTGTGAAGACCGGAAAGGTGGGTTCTTTTTTTGGTGCCACTCAAAGGCAACTTCTAAAGTTGGCCAACATGTCTTCTGCTGCCAGTCATCTCTCCCACCCCATGCCCCGTACATATGGACCCTCTCCTATTCTGTACACTCTTTTGTTTTCAACGGGCAGACGGGTGAAAGTGACCAAGACAATAATATGAACTTTTAGGCTATGTGCACACTGGGCGCACTGGTGGGCGGGTTTGTGTCGGCGGCGGCTGGCCGGACCCGACAGGAAGCTCCAGAGCCGCCCACCGGCTTCCTGTCGGGTATGTGCGGCTGTGTGCGTCGGCTTTGCGGCGGGTGCACAGCGGGTTAGCCGCGTCGGTTCTGCAGCGGCTGGAAGCAGCACATGATTCTGCTTGCAGCCGCTGCAGAACCGATCGGTTTATAGAACATGCTCATTCTTCGCTAACCCGCTGGGAACCCAGCGGGTTAGCAACGGATGAGCATGTGGAAACCGCGGTGTGTGCACACCGGGGGTCGGTTTCCATAGGTTTTTATGTTAACCCAAAAGCCGCTTTTGGATTAACATAAATTAGCATAAACCTCATGGAAACCGACCGGCGGTTTCCGCTGCTAAAACGGCCCTAAACCTCCCTGTGTGCACATAGCCTTAGATGGTTTTGGGTGGAAGGTCAGAGAAATCACATACACAACAGACGGGTGGCACGTTTTGGTTGAATTTTATCCAATGTACACCTTAATTTATTGTATTTAAGATGACACATTTCCACAATGCCTGATGTAATTCTGCCACTCGGACAACCTCTTTCCTCTTTGAAAACATTACATTTCCTAATTATCTGCCCCAATTAATTTTAATAGTAGAAAAATCATGGTAATTTTGTCTTCGTCCTATACACAGGCCAACTTTGAAAAGATTTGCCGCACCCTTGAAGACCAGTTGAGTGAACTCAAAACCAAAGAGGAAGAACATCAAAGACAGATTAACGACATTAGTGCTCAAAGAGCCCGACTGCAGACCGAGAATGGTGAGTCTTGGACTTTTTAGCCCACGCGGCCAATATTGGGGTCTCTACGCAGCACACCAGGGGCGTAACAAATATGTATTTCGAATAGGTGAATTTTCTCGTCATCTGGAAGAAAGAGACTCCCTGATCTCTCAGCTCTCTAGAGGCAAGCAGGCCTTCACCCAGCAAATCGATGAACTCAAGAGGCAACTGGAAGAGGAGACTAAGGTCTGACATCAACCCAAACTAGAGACACTGGGAGGACGTGTTATCATATCCACCCGACTTGGAGTTTACATAAAGTTTCTTTATTTTTTGTGCAATTGTTTTTTCCGAATAGGCCAAGAACGCACTTGCCCACGGCTTACAGTCTTCCCGCCATGACTGTGACCTGTTGAGGGAACAATTTGAAGAAGAGCAAGAAGCAAAGGCTGAACTTCAGCGAGCTTTGTCCAAGGCCAATGGGGAAGTTGCTCAATGGAGAACAAAATATGAGACTGACGCCATCCAGCGGACAGAAGAACTGGAAGATGCAAAGTAGGTGTCACCATACTGAGATTGCTTGATAACCTTGCCACTAATAGATGTTGATTTGGCTTGAGTGCAGTACGAGGACAGCCAAGATTGTCAATATGAAAGATGCCTCATGCATGTATCCATCCGATAATCCAGGAAGAAGTTGGCCCAGAGACTGCAAGATGCTGAGGAGCATATTGAGGCTGTGAACTCCAAGTGCGCTTCCCTTGAGAAGACCAAGCAGAGGTTGCAGAATGAAGTTGAGGATCTGATGGTTGATGTGGAGAGGTCCAACAGCGCCTGCGCTGCCATGGACAAGAAGCAGAAGAACTTTGACAAGGTGCAGTTATAAAGACGTTGCATATTTATTTTACAGCTAGATGGGTGCATGATGGGATCACATCAGGAGGTTGGTGTTGTTATGTAGGCTCTGTGGCACTGGGGTGGAAACCCTCCCCCCATGCACTCTCCCCCTGTGCAGTCTTTTACCCTCATGTGCTCTCTTCTTTGAGCGGTCTTCCCCATGCGCTCTCTCCCTGTGCTGTCTTCTCTCCTCTGTGCTCTCTCCTTTGAGCTGTCTCCATCTGTGCACTCTCTCTCCCCCCTGTGCTGTCTTTTCCCCTCTGTGCTCTCTCCTTTGAGCTGTCTCCCTCATGCGCTCTCCCCCTGTGTGCTGTCTATCTCGCCCCCTGTGTTGTCTTTTCACATTATGTGCTCTCTCCTTTGAGTTGTCTCCCCCTACGCACTCTCTCCCCCATGTGCGCTCTCTCCCCTTGTGCTGTCTCTCTCCTCCATGCGCTCTCTCCCCATATGTTCTCTCTCACCACTGTGTACTGTCTCTCTCCCTCTGTGGTGTATAAAGATAGCGGCGGTGCACACCGAGTCATGCCACCGCCATCTTTGCATATCCAAGTGTCCAAAGATGGTGACCGCTTGAGTAAGTCCACATGTGCATGCGTGCATTTTTATTCAGGCGATGATCAGTGTCAGTGACAGCGGTGGTGGTGGTTGCGGGCAGCAGTTACTGGCGGCGGTTGTAGTTGCGGTTGGTGGTGGTTGCAGGAGAGGACCATGCGGCATTGCTGGCGGTACTGTGTAATATACCAGTACAGCCAGTGGGTGCCGTATTTGCAAACCTATCGCTTGGGTGTGCAAATATGGCTGCTGCCAGCATGTGATAGGAAGACGTCCTAACACCGGAGGTTGATGACAGACAGGACATGACAGTTATGTAATTAGTTATTGTCCAGATGTTTTGTGCATGATGGAATCCAATGATTCATTTTCTTCCATGTTCTATAGATTCTGGCTGAATGGAAGCAGAAATATGAGGAGTCACAAGCCGAGCTCGAAGCATCTCTGAAAGAGTCTCGTTCTCTAAGCACCGAACTGTTCAAAATGAAGAACGCTTACGAGGAGTCCATGGATCACCTGGAGACCATCAAGCGGGAGAACAAGAACTTACAACGTAATCATTCAATCCAAGTATTACATGTCTTATAAAGGTGTAAGATCAAGTGGGCCAAGATCCCACCGGCCAAGGTCTAAAATGTGACCTACCAAAAGACGAACAGTCTATTGCGGATGTGGAATTGAAGCTCAAATCCAGGACTAGATATACAATATTTTTGGGATTTTGCTCATCCCAGGTCGGTGAAGGTTTACTTTGTTGTGGTCGGTGAAGGTTTACTTTGTTGTGGTCTCCTCAATCAGTATCAACCTTAGTCCGTCTGCAGCCAAATATTTGATGTGTTTAATGCACCCGTGCAGTGAGAATAACATACACCAGACACGAGGTCAAGACAGGCGATCCTGGGAGTTGGCCCCAGATTAGGACCATTCATTAATTGGTTACAAAACGTTAAACGTAGCTAATTGTTGGTTACTAATAGCTAAGAGCTGATTGGATTATGCAGATCTATTCTAAATACCTATGTATGCCTGTACGTTTTCATCATTTGATGCTATTGACCTATTTGGTGTTTTGGAACATGTTCCTTTGTTACCAAAACCTGCTAGACATTGGTTTCACTCCCATACACTGTGGCCTTCACTGTTTCTCAAAATGCAGTCTATAGATTTAGACATATTTAGACCCTGACTGTTTTATATAAAAGCAAGTGAACTACCTAAAGGGATACTTATATGGTAGATATGCAGCACAATACAGAATACGAGCACATTGGGAAATATTTGGATATCTTCATATATTGTTTTAGTGTAATATCAATTTTGTAGACCTTGTTCTTATCTCTTGGGGAGTCTCGTTACGAACCATGACTTGTGGTATTGTGATGATAGAGACTCCAATGACTCTTCTTTCCCTTTAGAGGAGATCGCGGATCTCACCGAACAAGTGTCCGAAAATACAAAGACTCTTCATGAAGTCGAGAAGGCCAAAAAGCAAATCGAGCAGGAGAAGACTGAGGTCCAGACGGCCCTGGAGGAAGCGGAGGTACCGCTCCTTGTGCTTTCTTTGTCTCCTGCAACAAAATATCTACAAACTAACAGAAAAATGTCTTCAATCCAATGTCAAGGCGTCCCTGGAACACGAGGAAGGAAAAATTCTCCGAATCCAACTGGAGCTCACCCAAGTGAAGTCAGAGATCGACAGGAAGATTGCGGAGAAAGATGAGGAGATCGACCAACTGAAAAGGAACCACGTGAGGATCGTGGAGTCCATGCAGAGCACCCTGGACGCTGAAATCAGAAGCAGGAACGATGCTCTGAGGTTAAAGAAGAAGATGGAGGGAGATCTCAATGAGATGGAGGTCCAGCTGAGCCACGCCAACCGCCAGGCGGCAGAATCTCAAAAGCAACTGAGAAACGTCCAAGGTTTGCTTAAGGTACACGGCTGAGAACCTGGCGTGTGTTCACTGCTTTGCAGACCATGTGTGTTGCTGCTGAAGTTTAATCAGTTATTTCCCTTTGGCACATCCAGAGTTAATGCCAGAAAGCTGCTGTGTGTGGCTCTGAAGGTGTAGGTGGAGGGGCGTGTCAGAGCTCTGATCCCCACTCCCTCAGCCTTTAAGTACTTCCACTTCCCTCCACAAGGTGTCGCAGATAGAGTCCAGTCTCTACTTAGACCCTGTGCAGTGAGGATTTACTGTGTTGCTGCTGTTCCCTTCCACAGGAGTTTCTGGGTTTTCCCAGTCTGTGGGTGGAGGTAGGGGTTGGTCAGGAGTTAAAGGGCAAGGGTGGCAGTCTGGACGTCCTCGCCTTGAGAGGTAACTCCAGGATCAGGGTGAGCCAGGGAATGACTAGTTCCCCATTTTGCTTTGCCTATCTTACCATCCTGCCTCCTAATTCCCTATCCCCATACCAGCCCATGACAGTACCAAACTATTAAGGTATCACTTGGCTGACCAACTCCATTACTTCATGGTTATCTTGACTTCTTCTTCTTATAGGACGTCCAAATTCATCTTGATGACTCGCTCAGGTCCAATGAAGATCTTAAAGAACAGTTGGCTATGGTGGAGCGCAGAGCAAACCTCATGCAATCCGAGATTGAAGAAATCAGGGCGGCTCTGGAGCAGACGGAGAGGAGCAGGAAAGTTGCTGAACAGGAGCTCCTGGATACAAGTGAACGCGTCCAACTCCTGCACTCACAGGTGTCTAATCTATGGATTGGAAGTATTCTGATATGGGAACAAAGTAAATTACAATGTGAACTAAGCAGTCCTTCCTCTACAGAACACGAGCCTGATCAACACGAAGAAGAAGCTGGAGAATGACATCGCCCAGATGCAGACGGAGGTAGAAGAGGCCGTACAGGAGGCCAGGAACGCAGAAGAGAAGGCTAAGAAAGCCATTACTGACGTGAGTCATCTCCATGGTGTGTCCTGGAAATCTGGCCAAGTAGAGTTTGTATGTCCTTGTGTCGGTCACCAGGGCTGGGGTGCTCAGCAGCTGGGCTAGAATTTGGCTCAAAGTACCCATGCCCAGTTTCGATATTAAGCCTACTATGGCTGGCACTGCAGGGGATCCCTGGGAGATAGGTGGTATAGCAGCGCTGATGTATGTCCCTTCCCAATTAGGGCTCCCAGGGAGATGATGAAGATGATGGTGGTATGATGAGGAAAGCAAACAGCAGGAGTCAGTCTTTGCTTTACCTTCTACAACCACCAACATGCAGGTGGTCCGGCCTGTCTGATGAGAACTGTAGTCCGCTCTACTGCTTGAGTAATGTGGCCTTCCTGCTGTTGGGTTTCCTGATGTTTTTAGCTTCTCAGTACTCACTCTTGGTTCCTGTGGGCGACCTCCTGCCAGGCTGTTAGTGTAGGTCCTGCAGTTATCCATACCTATAGCATTTCTCAGACCCTCTGTACTATTGATGCCCTGGAATGTTCCACTTAGGTGGCTGGTGGGCATAAAACCCATCTAGCCTCCAGGCCCTGTAAGCATGCGTTACCTAGGGACTGGTGCCCTGCTCTTACAGGTGGTCCTTTCTGCTGCCTCCTCACTGGACCTCCCCTTCACCTACTCTGCCCTACTTCACTCTCCTAACCCATCCCTCCAACTAGAAGCTGAGTCACAGCCCAACCCAGGCCTTCAGTGCTCAGCTTCCTGGTTAGAGATCAGGCAGTGTGTGTTTGCACTTCAGACATCCATCAGGGGCACCAACAATTTTCCTTACATTGATATTACGGCAATACCATTGGTGGCTACCAGACTCAGGGGTGCTACATTCGTCTTGTGTTTGAGTAGATTTCCTCCTACACTCCAAAAACATAGATCTATTTGGAGTTTAGATTCTAGATCATCATCATAATTCTCAATATCTCTCTCCCTGTAGGCGGCCATGATGGCCGAGGAACTGAAGAAGGAACAAGATACCAGCGCCCATCTGGAGAGGATGAAGAAGAACCTGGATCAGACCGTGAAGGATCTGCAGTTACGTCTGGACGAGGCGGAACAGCTCGCTCTAAAAGGAGGAAAGAAGCAGCTCCAGAAGCTGGAGGCCAGGGTACGTGCTGAGCACTGAGGAGCTATCACGTGTGTCAGCATAATCTGGGGCTGACGTCAGGGTTGTGTCTTCTAGGTCAGGGAACTGGAGAACGAACTTGACAGCGAGCAAAAACGCGGCTCAGAGGCCATTAAGGGAGTCCGGAAATTTGAGAGACGCGTGAAGGAACTGACGTACCAGGTACAATGCGACCAATCATAGAGGTCATTGGTCATTCATTGTATGTAGTAGGATTAACATGTCAAGGTTGGACCACAGACGTGTCCTTCATCTCCACCGGTGGGAATTGAAGATGAACTCATTGATTTGAAACTAATTGAATTCGCTACAATTTCACAGAAATGTGGGTTCAGTAGAGTCACCTCGCCCGTCTCCGGACCTGTCAGTGCAGCTCCTCGCCTGGTCTTTCCTTGCTCACTCCGGCACTCCGGCACGTCCAGTCCACACTCACATAATTGACGTCTAGGATGCCCCTCATCAGCCTGGAGCCCCCGAAAAGCCTAGGACTCAATGCAAGAAAACCATAGGACCAGGCATGGAGATGGGGGGTCTTCTTATTTGTGAAGACTTTAGATCTTACTAAATGTTGTTGTCACATTTGTCTTCCGTGACTTGGAGACTTGTGACAAGTTTGGGACCTGAGTCTCATTCCTTTATTGAGACTTTATATTAAATGTTTCTTTCCTTTGGCAATGTAAGAGTTGACCCAGGTGTGCCTACCTTGTGACCACTCTTATCTCCTTTATATGGCCATATCATCCAGCATTTCTTGCTGGTGATTGAACTTCATTCCTAGCCAAGCTGCCAGGGTGGAAGGAGCTGTTCTGGAGAGCTGAGCATTGCTAAGCTGTCTGCTGCCAAGGAGAGTGTCAGCAGCCATGAAGTTGTGTTGGTGTTTCCCCTGTCTGTCTTCTTTACAACCTTGTTGGTTTTAGTGCAGCGGTTGGGACTAGTGCTCTTGCTGGCCATCTCCCTAGTGAAGGTTAACATCAGGGTCAGCGAGGGACTAAGTATCCTGCTCGGCGACGGTGTGAAAGAACAGGGACAGTAGGGAAATTGGGGCACAACCGCAGGTGAGTGCAGGAGGTCTCCCATTCCCCTGGCCCCTGGGAGCAGGACCCTCGCTTTTGTATTTGTCCCCCCTGTTTTGTAGTGTTTTGTTGTGCACCAGACACTGTTGATCCGGCACCACTGTCATGTACTGTATCCGTACACACCCTAGTCCAAAGACCTGGCCGATGGACTTCAACTCAACCCGCCCATCAATAAGTATCTTTAGAACCCAATGAACCAAATGCCTTCCATTTGTGGCCACTTTCATTGACTTTTATATCTTTTATTTCAAAGTCTGAAGAAGACAAGAAGAACGTAATGAGACTTCAAGACTTGGTGGACAAACTCCAGCTGAAGGTCAAGGCCTACAAGAGGCAGAGCGAGGAGATCGTAAGTGCCACATTTCTGCTTCACCACCCCCTACCGCCTGCTGTGCCGCGCACCGGTCCCGGCTGTTCATCCCCGGCACAGAGCGGTCACTGGAGGGTAAACAGAGCAAAGCGGGAAAGAAGTGGGCGAATAGCCGATGTCATCCTGATTGACAGCCGGCCACCGGGTACCTGATTGGGGAATCCGGCTGTCAATCAGCGTGACGTTGGCTATGCGCCCATCTACAGTCTCAGGACTCGCCTTGTCATATTCCCATCACAACTACATTTCTTCTCATTGTAGGAGGAGCAAACCAACGTTAACCTGTCCAAATACCGCAAGGTGCAGCATGAGCTGGAGGAGGCGGAGGAGCGCGCCGATATTGCCGAGTCTCAGGTCAATAAGCTTCGGGCTAAAACAAGAGAGGTGACCAAAATCACCAAGAGCGAAGAGTGAGAGGAGCCGCGAGGTGAACGAAGAGGAGCCGCAATGTCAAAGCTTCGCCACCTCGTCCTTACATTGATGTCTTACATTGTTAGCGATGAATAAACTCTAGACCTTTACAAGAAGGAAACTGTGTGTGGGCAATGTTTATACACGAGGGTTATTGAAGGTCCACAACATTGACCAGACATCAACTATGAAGACCCTATAAATATGACGTGGTCATCACTAAGAAGTGCCACTATTGTAGCCAGGGCAAACATCTGACTCTGACTTCACCAAGATGGACACTGACTCCAAATCCAGAGCCATGGCTATGAAGTCAGTAAGCCAAATATCCCACTCCTCAATTTCCCTGAATCTTACTCCGACTCCATCAAAATGGACACCAACTCCGACTCTACGACTCCGACTCCACAACCATGACTTTGCCGTAACTAAGTCAAACATCTGACTCCGACTACTCAATTTCCCTGACTCCTACTCCTCTGTGGGCACTGACTCCAACTCCACAACTATAGCTGTGAAGTCAGTAAGCCAAACATCTGACTCTGACTCCTCAATGTCCCAAAATCTGACTCTGACTCCACCCAAAATGGACACCGACTCTGACTCTATGACTCCCACTCCACAACCATGGCTGTGAAGTCAGTAAGCCAAACAAGTGACTCTGACATTTCCCTGACTCCGACTTCACCAAAATGGATACTGACTCTGACTCCACAACCAGGGCTCTGAGGTCAGTTAGCCAAGCTTCCAACTCTGACTCCTCAATTTATCTGAACAGACTCCAACCAAAATGGACACCGACTCCGACTCTATGACTCCCACTCCATAATCATAGCTGTGAAGTCAGTAAGCCAAACCTACATTTCTAATGTTACCTCGACCTAAGTCTACACAACACGTAGACACCGGAGGGATCTCTGTGAACATTTAGATTTTAGCTACAATTATTTGGCAAAAATAAGTCAAGGGAACGGCATCAAATTCTTCTTATTTATTACCATCAACTCCATTATTACGTTATTTTCACCAGTCACAGCCATTTTTTAATATCAGCTGTCTGAGGATGTATGGAAAGAATGAGAACATGGAAATAAATGAGAGATTGAGCAAGGACTTCAAATATGTGAGACATCTTGTGAGACATCAGAAGAACAAGAGATATCTAGAGGCATCTTCACAGAATTAAGAGACCGCTGGAGGCATCTGCTGAGAAACAAGACACCTCTAGATTGTGCGGGTACAGTAACCTGAGAGATGAATGAGAACATGGAAATATATAGTAGAGATGAGCAAGAACTTTAAATATGTGAGAAATGAGAGACCTCTAGAGGCATCCTCTGAAAATGAGACCTCTAGAGGTGTCCTCTGAGAAATGAGAGACCTCTAGAGGCATCTTCTGAGCAATGAGAGACCTCTAGAGGCATCCTCTGAAAATGAGACCTCTAGAGGCATCCTCTGAAAATGAGAGACCTCTAGAGGCATCCTCTGAAAATGAGACCTCTAGAGGGCATCCTCTGAGAAATGAGAGACCTCTAGAGGCATCTCTGAGAAATGAGAGACCTCTAGAGGCATCCTCTGAGAAATGAGAGACCTCTAGAGGCATCCTCTGAAAATGAGACCTCTAGAGGCATCCTCTGAGAGAACCTAGAGGCACCTCTAAAGAGCTAGAGCCATCCTCTGAGAAATGAGAGACCTCTAGAGGCATCCTCTGAGAAATGAGAGACCTCTAGAGGCATCCTCTGAGAAATGAGAACCTCTAGAGGCATCCTCTGAAAATGAGAGACCTCTAGAGGCATCCTCTGAAAATGAAGACCTCTAGAGGCATCCTCTGAAGAACTGAGATTGATACCTCTAGAGGCATCCTCTGAAAATGAGAGACCTCTAGAGGCATCCTCTGAAAATGAGAGACCTCTAGAGGCATCCTCTGAAATGAGACTCTAGAGACCTCTATAGGACTAGTCCTTGAAAATGAGACCTCTAGAGATCTTGAAATGAGAGACCTCTAGAGGCATCTCTGAGAAATGAGAGACCTCTAGAGGCATCCTCTGAAAATGAGACCTCTAGAGGCATCCTCTGAGAAACCTGAGAGACCTCTAGAGGCATCCTCTGAAAATGAGACTCTAGAGGCATCCTCTGAAAATGAGGACCTCTAGAGGCATCCTCTGAAAATGAGACCTCTAGAGGTCCTCTGAGAAATGAGAGACCTCTAGAGGCATCTCTGAGAATGAGAGACCTCTAGAGGCATCCTCTGAAAATGAGACTCTAGAGGCTTCCTCTGAAAATGAGAGACCTCTAGAGGCATCCTCTGAAAATGAGAACCTCTAGAGGCATCCTCTGAAAATGGAACTCTAGAGCATCCTCTGAAAATGAGAACCTCTAGAGGCATCTCTGAAATGAGACCTCTAGAGGCATCCTCTGAAATGAGAGACCTCTAGAGGCATCCTCTGAGAATGAGAGACCTCTAGAGGCATCCTCTGAAATGAGACCTCTAGAGGCATCCTCTGAAAAGAGAGACCTCTAGAGGCATCTCTGAAAATGAGACCTCTAGAGGCATCCTCTGAAAATGAGAGACCTCTAGAGGCATCCTCTGAAAATGAGAGACCTCTAGAGGCATCCTCTGAAAATGAGACCTCTAGAGGATCCTCTGAAAGAGAGACCTCTAGAGGCATCCTCTGAAAATGAGGACCTCTAGAGGCATCCTCTGAAAATGAGACCTCTAGAGGCATCCTCTGAAAATGAGAGACCTCTAGAGGCATCCTCTGAAAATGAGACCTCTAGAGGCATCCTCTGAAAATGAGAGACCTCTAGAGGCATCCTCTGAAAATGAGACCTCTAGAGGATCCTCTGAAAATGAGAGACCTCTAGAGGCATCCTCTGAAAATGAGAGACCTCTAGAGGCATCCTCTGAAAATGAGACTAGAGGCCTCTGTAGAGACTAGAGCATCCTCTGAAATGAGACCTCTAGAGGCATCCCTGAAAATGAGAACCTCTAGAGCATCCTCTGAAAATGAGAGACCTCTAGAGGCATCCCTGAGAAATGAGAGACCTCTAGAAGCATCCTCTGAGAACTGAGAGACCTCTAGAGCATCCTCTGAAAATGAGAGACCTCTAGAGTCATCCTCTGAAAATGAGACCTCTAGAGGCATCCTCTGAGAAATGAGACCTCTAGAGGCATCCTCTGAAAATGAGGACCTCTAGAGGCATCTCTGAAAATGAGAGACCTCTAGAGGCATCCTCTGAAAATGAGACCTCTAGAGGCATCCTCTGAAAATGAGAGACCTCTAGAGGCATCCACTGAGAAATGAGAGACCTCTAGAGGCATCCTCTGAAAATGAGAGCCCTCTAGAGGCATCCTCTGAGAAATGAGAGACCTCTAGAGGTATCCACTGAAAATGAGAGACCTCTAGAGGCATCCTCTGAAAATGAGAGACCTCTAGAGGCATCCTCTGAGAAATGAGAGACCTCTAGAGGCATCCTCTGAAAATGAGAACCTCTAGAGGCATCCTCTGAAAATGAGAGACCTCTAGAGGCATCCTCTGAGAACGAGAGACCTCTAGATGCATCCTCTGAGAACTGAGAGACCTCTAGAGTCATCCTCTGAAAATGAAAGACCTCTAGAGGCATCCTCTGAGAAATGAGAGTCCTCTAGAGGCATCCTCTAAAAATGAGAGACCTCTAGAGGCATTCTCTGAAAATGAGACCTCTAGAGGCATCCTCTGAAAAAGAGACCTCTAGAGGCATCCTCTGAGCAATGAGAGACCTCTAGAGGCATCCTCTGAAAATGAGAGACCTCTAGAGGCATCCTCTGAAAATGAAAGACCTCCAGAGGCATCCTCTGAAAATGAGAGACCTCTAGATGCATCGTCTGAGAAATGAGACACCTCTAGAGGCATCCTCTGAAAATGAGACCTCTAGAGGCGTCCTCTGAGAAATGAGAGACCTCTAGAGGCATCCTCTGAGCAATGTGAGACCTCTAGAGGCATCCTCTGAGCAATGAGAGACCTCTAGAGACATCCTCTGAAAACGAGAGACCTCTAGAGGCATCCTCTGAAAATGGAGACCTTTAGAGGCATCCTCTGAAAATGAGAGACCTCTAGAGGCATCCACTGAGAAATGAGAGACCTCTAGAGCATCCTCTGAAAATGCGACTCTAGAGGCATCCTCTGAGAACTGAGAGACCTCTAGAGGCATCCTCTGAAAATGAGAGACCTCTAGAGGCATCCTCTGAGAACTGAGAGACCTCTAGATGCATCCTCTGAAACTGAGAGACTCTAGAGTCATCTCTGAAAATGAAAGACCTCTAGAGGCATCCTTAGAAATGAGAGACCTCTGAGACATCCTCTGAAAATGAAGACCTCTAGAGGCATCCTCTGAAAATGAGAGACCTCTAGAGGCATCCTCTGAAAATGAGAGACCTCTAGAGGCATCCTCTGAAAATAAGAGACCTCTAGAGGCATCCTCTGAGAAATGAGAGACCTCTAGAGGCATCGTCTGAAAATGAGAGACCTCTAGAGGCATCCTCTGAAAATGAGACCTCTAGAGGCATCTCTGAGAACTGAGAGACTTCTAGAGGCATCCTCTGAAAATGAGAGACCTCTAGAGGCATCCACTGAGAAATGAGAGACCTCTAGAGGCATCCTCTGAAAATGAGAGACCTTTAGAGGCATCCTCTGAAAATGAGAGACCTCTAGAGGCATCCTCTGAAAATGAGAGACCTCTAGAGGCATCCTCTGAGCAATGAAGACCTCTAGAGGCATCCTCTGAAAATGAGAGACCTCTAGAGGCATCCTCTGAGAACTGAGAGACCTCTAGATGCATCCTCTGAGAACTGAGAGACCTCTAGAGGCATCATCTGAAAATGAGAGACCTCTAGAAGCATCCTCTGAGAACTGAGAGACCTCTAGATGCATCCTCTGAAAATGAGAGACCTCTAGAGGCATCCTCTGAAAATGAGAGACCTCTAGAGGCATCCTCTGAAAATGAGAGACCTCTAGAGGCATCCTCTGAAAAATGAGAGACCTCTAGAGGCATCCTCTGAAAATGAGACCTCTAGAGGCATCCTCTGAAAACAAGAGACCTCTAGAGGCATCCACTGAGAAATGAGAGACCTCTATAGGCATCCTCTGAAAATGAGAGACCTCTAGAGGCATCCACTGAGAAATGAGAGACCTCTAGAGGCATCCACTGAGAAATGAGAGACCTCTAGAGGCATCCTCTGAAAATGAGAGACCTCTAGAGGCATCCTCTGAGAACGGAGAGACCTCTAGATGCATCCTCTGAGAACTGAGAGACCTCTAGAGGCATCCTCTGAAAATGAGACCTCTAGAGGCATCCTCTGAAAATGAGAAACCTCTAGAGGCATCCTCTGAAAATGAGAAACCTCTAGAGGCATCCTCTGAAAATGAGAAACCTCTAGAGGCATCCTCTGAAAATGAGACCTCTAGAGGCATCCTCTGAAAATGAGAAACCTCTAGAGGCATCCTCTGAAAATGAGAGACCTCTAGAGGCATCCTCTGAAAATGAGAGACCTCTAGAGGCATCCTCTGAAAATGAGAGACCTCTAGAGGCATCCTCCGAGAAATGAGAGACCTCTAGAGGCATCCTCTGAAAATGAGACCTCTAGAGGCGTCCTCTGAGAAATGAGAGACTTCTAGAGGCATCCTCTGAAAATGAGAGACCTCTAGAGGCATCCTCTGAGAAATGAGAGACCTCTAAAGGCATCCTCTGAAAATGAGAGACCTCTAGAGGCATCCTCTGAGCAATGAGAGACCTCTAGAGGCGTCCTCTGAGCAATGAGAGACCTCTAGAGATATCCTCTGAAATGAGAGACCTCTAGAGGCTCCTCTGAAAATGAGAGACCTCTAGAGGCATCCTCTGAAAATGAGACCTCTAGAGGCATCCTCTGAAAATGAGACCTCTAGAGGCATCCTCTGAAAATGAGAAACCTCTAGAGGCATCCTCTGAAACTGAGAGACTTCTAGAGACATCCTCTGAAAATGAAAGACCTCTAGAGGCATCCTCTGAAAATGAGAGACCTCTAGAGGCATCCTCTGAAAATGAGAGACCTCTAGAGGCATCCTCTGAAAATGAGAGACCTCTAGAGGCATCCTCTGAAAATGAGAGACCTCTAGATTGTCTTCGTCTGAGAAATGAGAGACCTCTAGAGGCATCCTCTGAAAATGAGACCTCTAGAGGCATCTTCTGAGCAATGAGAGACCTCTAGAGGCATCCTCTGAAAATGAGACCTCTAGAGGCATCTTCTGAGCAATGAGAGACCTCTAGAGGCATCCTCTGAAAATGAGAGACCTCTAGAGGCATCCTCTGAAAATGAGACCTCTAGAGGCATCCTCTGAAAATGAGACCTCTAGAGGCATCCTCTGAAAATGAGACCTCTAGAGGCATCCTCTGAAAATGAGAGACCTCTAGATTGTGTGGGTACAGCTATTGGAAAAGTATGATAAGGTTCGTTAAGGGAGGTAGATCTGGATAGTTGGGGAGGTAGAAGATAAGACCATTTTATCTTTGAGATGATGGGGATCTTAAAATGTTGAATGTGATTTGAGAAATGCCAAAATTGTAATTTTGGTTCGGTTTTGGTCATTTAAGGCTTAGGGTCTTCTCAGGAGGATGAGGAGATGTGGAGGATTAGAGAAGGGTCTTCTCAGGAGGATGAGGAGATGTGGAACCTTCACATTATAAGAATGTTGGGAGAATGTAGAATGAAAAGTGGAGGAGATAGAAGATTGTGGAGAACTAAGAATTGACACAAATGTAAGATTCCAGAGACATCCAGAGAGGAGGCCTGGAGCCATGTCCAGCCTTGATGGTGGTTTTGAGGTCTTCCACGTCTTACTGTAGCCTTTATTTCGGGACATTTATATCCTCTTATACAGTCATGCTGCACAAATAAGTGTTTCTTAAGATAAAACCACTTCTTCCAAGGAGGCCGACATTGGCGGAGCATCAAATACCTGCTCTTTAAATACCAGCGTGGTTTCACCATCCCATAATCTCTCATTCTGGCTCTTCTGTCGGCCTCCATCAGCTCAAGGAATATTTCATTACAAGATCTGGGGTGTTACATATTTTACTATAAGTAGATGTTACTTATACAGAGGAGACATCTGCCCCTTATCACGTATCTGAGGTCGGATTAGACGTCTAAGCCCAGAGCTCGCGACAAAAATACATTATTATCATCTAAAGGAAAAGCTAAAACGCACAGAAAATGTAACAAGAATCATCCATACACAATGCATACAATGAGGTGAGAAATGGAGAAGGATAAAAGACTTTATCATCTAAAGCTAAAACTCAATGGAAAAGTAACAAGAATAACAATAAAAAAGTGAAGGTGAATAAGAAACATAAGATAGAAGTATAAAATATATTAAGGTAAATAATAAGCTAATTTCACATGGTTACATATCACATCATCCTCAGTCACACATCACATTCAGCCACATATCACATCACCCTCAGTCACTTATCACATCATCCTCAGTCACATATCACATCATATTCAGCCGCATATCACATCATCCTCAGTCACTTATCACATCATCCTCAGTCACTTATCACATCATCCTCAGTCACTTATCACATCATCCTCAGTCACACATCACATCACCCTCAGTCACATATTACATCACCCTCAGTCACACATCACCTCACCCTCAGTCACACATCCACCTCACCCTCAGTCACATAACACCTCACCCTCAGTCACATATAACATCACATTCAGTCACATATCATATCATCCTCAGTCACATAGCACCTCACCCTCAGTCATACATCACATCACCCTCAGTCACATATCACATCACCCTCAGTCACATATCATATCACCCTCAGTCACACATCACATCACCCTCAGTCACATATCCCTTCACCCTCAGTCACATATCACATCACATTTAGTCACATATCACCTCACCCTCAGTCACATATCATATCACTTTCAGTCGCACATCACATCACCCTGTCACATATCACATCACCCTCAGTCACATATCACCTCACCCTCAGTCACATATCACATCACCCTCAGTTACATACCACATCATCCTCAGTCAGATATCACATCACCCTCAGTCACATATCACATCACCCTCACTCACATATCACCTCACCCTCAGATATCACATCACCCTCAGTCACATACCACATCATCCTCAGTCAGATATCACATCACTCTCAGTTATATGTCACATTACCCCCAGTCACAAATCACATCATCCTCAGTCACTTATCACATCATCCTCAGTCACATATCACATCACCCTCAGTCACATATCACATCACCCTCAGTCACATATCACATCACCCTCACTCACATATTACATCACCCTCTGTCACATATCACCTCACCCTTAGTCACATAACACCTCACCCTCAGTCACATATCATATCACCCTCAGTCACACATCACATCACCCTGTCACATATCACATCACCCTCAGTCACATATCACCTCACCCTCAGTCACATATCACATCACCCTCAGTCACATACCACATCATCCTCAGTCAGATATCACATCACCCTCAGTCATATGTCACATTACCCCCAGTCACATATCACATCATCCTCAGTCACTTATCACATCATCCTCAGTCACATATCACATCGGCTAGGGCCTCACTTGCGTTTGCAAACCAGTTACTGGATCCAGTTTTTCATCCTGAAAACCTGATCAGGTACCTGACCCATAGACTCCAATGTTAACAATTGCTTGCCAAAGTGCAATCTGTCTACTGGATCCAGTTTTTGAGAAGTCAGGTTTTAATAGGGTCTGCAAAATTTTTTGGCCTTTTAGCAAAACCTGATCGGTTTTTTAACATGGGACCCTATGGGAACCTGATCCAGTACCTGATAGTACATATAGGAACCATCAGGTACCTGATCCGGTAAAAATGCCTCCAAACAGACAAGGGGAAAAACTGGATCCAGTAATGCATCCAGTTACTGGATGCAGGCTCCCAAGTGTGACCCTAGCCATCATCCTCAGTCACTTATCACATCATCCTCAGTCACACATCACATTCAATCACATATCACATCACCCTCAGTAACATATCACATCACCCTCAGTCATACATCACATCATCCTCAGTCACTTATCACATCATCCTCAGTCACTTATCACATCATCCTCAGACACATCATCACCTCACCCTCAGTCACAGAACACCTCACCCTCAGTCACATATCATATCACCATCAGTCACACATCACATCACCCCCAGTCAAATATCACTTCACCCTCAGTCACACATCACCTCACCCTCAGTCACATATCACATCACATTTAGTCACATATCACCGCACCCTCAGTCACATATCATATCACCCTCAGTCACACATCACATCACCCTGTCACATATCACATCACCCTCAGTCACATATCACATCACCCTCAGTCACATATCACAACACCCTCAGTCACATACCACATCATCCTCAGTCAGATATCACATCACCCTCAGTCACATATCATATCACCCTCACTTACATATCACCTCACCCTCAGATATCACATCACCCTCAGTCACATACCACATCATCCTCAGTCAGATATCACATCACCCTCAGTCATATGTCACATTACCCCCAGTCACATATCACATTACATTCAGTCACACATCACCTAACCCTCAGTCACATATCTCATCACATTCAGTCACACATCACATCACCCTCAGTCACCTATCACATCACCCTCAGTCACATATCACCTCATCCTCAGTCACACATCACACCACATTCAGTCACATATCACATCACTCTCTATGGCCAGGGTCACATCGGCGTTTTTTGTTTAAAATCCTGATCCGGTTTTGAGCTTTAAAAAAGCTCCAAACCGGACCAGGAAACGCTCCTGATAGGAGCCTATGCAAAACACCGGATGGCTTCACAAGCCATCCGGTGGCCGGATCCGGCACTGCTGCCTGCGTTTAAAATCATGCAGGCAGCAGTTTTCGCAGCGTTTACCGGGACCGCACTGCGGTCACCGGATGGCTCAGGATGTGTAATCCTGAGCCATCCGGTAACTGCATAGGTTGCGGTTCCCGATCTGGCAAGTTATTAAAGAGTTAAAATAGCTGACCTAAATGACTTTTTGAGGTCTGAAGGGGGGCTTAGACCCCTGTATTACAAATAAGCTGTATTGATGTCTAGTAACGGTTAAATGTGTACATTTGCATTGTAAGTATATACTTACAACATTCTTTCGTAGGCAGAGTGAAGGAAATCCATGGGCGGGGCTGTGTGCAGCAGCCTCCGCCCGCTCCTTCTTGATGCCCGCCCCCTCTGGCCGTAATCCAGTCTTGTGAGGGCGGGGACGTCGTTAAAGGGGCGTGGCTAACTATGTGCCGCGGTTAGCCACGCCCCTTTAACGACGTGCCCGCCCTCACAAGACTGGATTATGGCCAGAGGGGGCGGGCATCAAGAAGGAGCGGGCGGAGGCTGCTGCACACAGCCCCGCCCATGGATTTCCTTCACTCTGCCTACGAAAGAATGTTGTAAGTATATACTTACAATGCAAATGTACACATTTAACCGTTACTAGACATCAATACAGCTTATTTGTAATACAGGGGTCTATGCACCCCAGTATAGTGATACGGGGGGACCCCTTTGGTTTACATGCACGGGCTCCGAAGAGCCTGTGACCATTGAGAAATTGTAGAAGAACACTATAGAAGTCGCCGGCCGGTCTGTAGGGGGGTCTAAGCCCCCCTACAGACCTCAAAAAGTCATTTAGGTCAGCTATTTTAACTCTTTATTAACTTGCCAGATCGGGAACCGCAAGCTATGCAGTTACCGGATGGCTCAGGATTACACATCCTGAGCCATCCGGTGAACGCAGTGCGGTATTCAGCACACAGTTTTGAAAAAAATGTGTGTGCCCGCCATTGCGTTCACCGCATCCGGATCCGGATGCGGTGAATGCAATTTAGGTTTCCAATGTGACCCTACCCTTTCACATATCACATCACCGTCAGTCACATATCACATCAACCTCAGTCACATATCACATCACCCTCAGTCACATACCACATCACCCTCAGTCAGATATCACATCATGCTCAATCACTTATCACATCATCGTCAGTCACATATCAAATCATCCTCAGTCACTTATCACATCATCCTCAGTCACATATTACATCACCCTCAGTCATATGTCCCATTACCCCCAGTCACATATCACATCATCCTCAGTCACTTATCACATCATCCTCAGTCACATATCACATTATCCTCAGTCACATATCAAATCATGCTCAATCACTTATCACATCATCGTCAGTCACATATCAAATCATCCTCAGTCACTTATCACATC
Source organism: Allobates femoralis (assembly GCA_033576535.1). Lineage (NCBI taxonomy): Eukaryota > Metazoa > Chordata > Amphibia > Anura > Aromobatidae > Allobates > Allobates femoralis. Next base: position 511,014,733 of record JARQOC010000006.1, read on the forward strand.
ATCCTCAGTCACATATTACATCACCCTCAGTCATATGTCACATTACCCCCAGTCATATATCACATCACATTCAGTTACATATCACCTCACCCTCAGTCAGATATCACATCAACCTGAGTCACACATCACCCTTAGTCACATATCACCTCACCCTCAGTCACATATAACATCACATTCAGTCACACATCACATCACCCTCAGTCACATATCACATCACCCTCAGTCACATATCATATCACCCTCAGTCACACATCACATCTCCCTCAGTCACATATCACTTCACCCTCAGTCACATATCACATCACCCTCACTTACATATCACCTCACCCTCAGATATCACATCACCCTCAGTCACATGCCACATCATCCTCAGTCAGATATCACATCACCCTCAGTCATATGTCACATTTCCCCCAGTCACATATCACATCACATTCAGTCACATATCACCTCACCCTCAGTCAGATATCACATCAACCTGAGTCACACATCACCCTCAGTCACATATCACCTCACCCTCAGTCACATATAACATCACATTCAGTCACACATCACATCACCCTCAGTCACATATCACATCACCCTCGGTCACATATCTCATCACATTCAGTCACATATAACATCACTCTCAGTCACACATCACATCACCCTCAGTCACATATCACATCACCCTCGGTCACATATCTCATCACATTCAGTCACATATCACATCATCCTCAATCACATATCACATCATCTTCAGTCACATATCACATCACCCTCAGTCACATATCACATCATGTTCAGTCACATATCACATCATCCTCAGTCACTTATCACATCATCCTCAGTCACATGTCACATCACCCTCAGTCACATATCACATCACCCTCAGTTGCATATCACCTGACCCTCAGTCACATGTCACATCACCCTCCGTCACACGTCACATCACATTCTGTCACATATCACATTACCCCAAGTCACATATCACATCACCTCAGTCACATATCACCTCACCCTCAGTCACATGTCACATCACCCTCAGTCACACACCACATCATCCTCAGTCAGATATCACATCACCCTCAATCATATGTCACATTACCCCCAGTCACTTATCACATCATCCCCAGTCATATATCAAATCATCCTCAGTCACTTATCCCATCATCCTCAGTCACTTATCACATCATCCTCAGTCACATATCAAATTATCCTCAGTCACATATCGCATTACCCTCAGTCACTTATCACATCATCCTCAGTCACATATCAAATCATCCTCAGTCACTTATCACATCATCCTCAGTCACATATCAAATCATCCTCAGTCACATATCAAATCATCCTCAGTCACATATCAAATCATCCTCAGTCACATATTAAATCATCCTCAGTCACATATCACATTACCCTCAGTCACATATCACATTACCCTCAGTCACATGTCACATC